>JAXQQM020069409.1:0-11424 GCA_034641835.2 Pinus albicaulis
CATCAAAATATACTAACACAAATTTTCTAAGGAAGGGTTTGAAAATGGAATTCATCAATCCTTGAAATGTAGAAGGTGCATTGGTAAGGCCAAAAAGCATGACCAAAAATTCATAATGACCCTCATGAGTTCTAAATGTTGTTTTCAGAATATCTTTAGTTTTCATTCTAATTTGATGATATCCTGAACGAAGATCCAACTCGGTGAAGTAAATTGCTCCATGTAATACATCTAATAATTCCTCAATGACAGGAGTGGGAAATTTATCTTTAATAGTGAGCTTGTTGAGCTCCCTATAATCCAGACACATGCACCATGATCCATCCTTCTTGTGCACCAATACTACTGGAGTAGAGAAAGAACTTTGACTAAGTTGAATTATACTGGCCTCTAGCATTTCTGCAATCATACGTTCAATTTCGCTCTTTTGGGCATAAGGATATCTATAAGGCCTGATGTTCGGAGGAACACTTCTTTGAATCAAATGAATAGCATGATCATGATCATGAATAGGTGGGAGGCCTTTGGGAGTCTTAAATACCTTGGAATGATTGTCCAAGACATTTTGGAGATCTGGAAAAATAGATGATTTCGATGTTTGAAACTCTAGTGAGCATAATTGTGCAATTACGCCTCAATGTTCTTTCTTTAGAAGCTTTGTCATGCCATTAGAGCTGATTATCTTTCCTAGTTTCCCTGTGATACCCCATAATTCAACTTCCTTTGCTTCCCAAAAAAATTCAAAAAAGGTTCTTGAAAATTAAAAGCTATCATACCCAACGATTGTAACCATTGAACTCCTAGTACAACATCAGCACTACCCATTGGAATGGAAAGCATTGGGCTATTCAATACATATTCCCCCATGGTTAGCTTGATATTATGGCACTTTCCAGAGCAATTTATAGTTCCTCCATTTGCAACCATCACTTGACACTCTGGTGTTGGATATAGGAAGCAATTCAATTCCTTGGCTATCTTACAATGAATAAAATTATGGGTACTACCAGAATCAAACAACACTATTACCTTTTTCTTCTTGATATGTCCTTCTATCTTGAGAGTTTGAGAAGTGGTAATTCCTGCCAATGAATTACAAGATATGGTCGGATTCATTTCTTCTTTCTCTAAGGTTAGTTCCTAGTGTATATCCTCTTCTTTTGAAGTTTCTTGTTCCTTTCTCCTCTTCACAACCTATGTAAAATAATTTCTTCTCAGCACACTTATGACCTTTAGTGTATTTGTTATCACAACTGTAACAAAGCCCTTTTACTCTTTTTTCTTCCAATTGTTGTTGTGTCAACCTTGTAGGTAGTGGAAGGCTAGGAGAAACAACACTTCCATATTTATAGTTGTGAGTGGCAGGCTTCCTTGTTGCCATAATTTTTCTTTCAATTGTTCTTGCCAACCTGAATGCCTTCTCCAATGAATCAGGTTCCCAAAGGCGAGCCTCATGTTGGATGTTATCCTTTAAAGTCCCTATGAATACATCAACCCTATGCTCGTCTGGAATATCATTTACCCTTCTATTCAATTTTTGTAAGTCCTCAATGTGCTCCACCATTGAACCCTTTTGTTTGAGATTTATCAATTGGCTAAAGAAGGTTTTTCTCTTTGTATCTTCATGATGTGCTATCATTTCCTCCGTAGAAAATGACCAAGTGACAAGTGGTTTACGAGAACAAAGCCATCGATAGCATACAAACTTATTGGGTTCTAAATATAAAGTGTCAATGCGTACCTTTTGTGTGTGTTGCACATTATGGAGATCAAAATATTGCTCCATCTATAGTATCCATGTTACCGGATCCTTGCCATCAAACTTCCTCATATTGATCTTTGGAATATGGTGGCTCTTCAATCCAATGTTAGAGTCTATGAAATCATGATTAACATTTATTTTATTCTCATCATGAGTTTCATCTAATACCTTTTCGCCATTATGAATCATTTCTTGTAGCAACTTTGTCAAACCTTCCTTGAAACCTTCCATGTCTGCTTTTAAACCATTCTTCAAATCTTCCATGTTGTCTTTCATTTTTGCTTCTATGCCATCCTTCAAACCTTCCATGTCTGATTATAAACCATTCTTCAAATCTTCCATGTTTGTTTTTAAACCATGCATATTACCTTCCATTCCATTTTTGGTTACTCTTTGCAAGAGCGACATTTGTTGCACTTGGTCTCGTAATTTTCATATATCATGTTGCATTTATTCCTCTTCTTCATGCATCATAGTAGATTTTTCTGGTTGCTTACTAGGTGTTTATGTTTTCTTGCTTCGAGTCATTTTGGAATGAAACAATGATATTTATGCTTCACTATGCCCTTCGAATCACTTCAAACTGATTTTTCAAACAAAACATATACAAATATTTTTTTAAAATACACACCTTTTTCTTTGCTTTGTAGGAGCTCGATATTGAATCTTTTGTATATCTGTAATTTCGGATCCCCAAGATTTGAACTTCGATCCTATAGTAGCTCTCTTAGTCTTCTTTCCAATGCCATAGGTTACACCTAATTTGGATTCTTCAAGATAAATTTATGCATGATCTCCTAGAATTACCTAATTATGGAGTGGTTCAGTAGAGCGAACTTGTACGGCGTGCCACGTGTCATTGTTTCGACCTTCGGCTCTAAAATTGGTACACAAGAAACTACAGCCTGTGCAATTTCGTCCACTTTTTATATAACTCAAATCTGATGCTTGAAGCTAAAGTTATGACGATTTTCCCTCGATAACTTATTTGAGATGAAATTCTGGTGCCTGCAAAAACCCTAACTTCCTCATATCATATCTCCGAAATATAGCAAACCAAGATCTGAAATTCATACACAAGGTTCACCAGTATTTCAACTTCACGTGGTTTCAATTTCAGCTTATGAAGCTTCGTAGAAAATAAGTTATAGCAAAAATGCCAAGATGACATATTTGAAGAAGCGAAACCCTAGAATCCAAAGCTCTAATACCAAATATTATGCAACTAACTCACAAAATAAAATAAAAGATAGATCAACAACTTAAAAATTATCCACTTCAAGGGGGAAACCTCCTTTACATTACAGAAATGAACAATTCTTGGATGATACAAATGACAAAACATACTTTCTATATATAGGAGTCTAAGGGGTCACAATATAATCAGATCCTACATAACAATAATAATGTAAGGGCACAACAATAACAATAGTGGGCTTCTATGGGGCACAATAATAACAACATGGGGACTACATGGGCACAATAATAAAAATAAAGGGCTACACTAACAATAACAATAGGGGCTACACTAGTATCATAGGGACCTAATAGTAATAACCTAATTATATTACATGATATGGGTGATAACCCAAATGTTCATACGCTCCATGAAAGCCTTATTCTTGATCCCTGGTGTTAGCATTGAGTGAATATTTTGTACAAGGGTTGTGACCACTGTTATATTTGATTGAATGGTAGTCTTCCTGCTGAGAAGAAGATATTTATGTCTCTTGTAGGTCATCTTTATTCGATATAGGCTCTTTCTGGTAACTTCGGCCTTACTAAACTAACCCTCAATCAGGTTTGTTACCTTTGCTCAACTTTGGTCTTGGTCTTTTCTTGACTGTGGCCCAAACTAAGGTTCAGACCAGACCTGCGTCCCTTCTATTCACCCTTAGATAGACCATAAAACAAACTCAACTCTCTTTTGTTCCTCAATCTGAGGCCTTTCGACCCTCCTGTACATAGATATGAGGCACTTCGGCCCCCTTCTAGGGTTGCGGCCCTCTCTATGCACAGAACGGAATCTCGACCAGCCTCTCCTCTTCGTCCAATAGACAGAAAAACACCTCAACCTATTTTTGGGTGCTATTTATCCTCTCCTTAGACATATCAGCTACCAAACTCAACCTCTTCTTGTCTTTAGTGGCTCTTCTCTTGAGACCTGCAGTCTTCTTGGGCTTTTTCACTTTCACACATGTAGTCCTTCACTTGACTTTAGTGGCTGCTCTCTCAACCTTCCTCTGATACCATGTTGAATTTTCTACTAGGATGCTCAATAGAAACTGATCTTCTAATCTGATAATTACTTCCTAATAATTTCCAATCAATTTATCTTATGCCACTTTGTTAATTTTCCATAGATGTTCTATGCTAGGTGCAAATACACTTTAACCTTCTATGGCATAAGTAAAGTAAGATGCAGATAGAACATACCAATAGATCGATGGAAGACAAGCCAAAAACAGAGATAAAGAATGGTGTCGTTACGGCGATCAGCAGGATGCTTCAACCAGCAAAGTCTTCATAAGGTCAGCCTCCCACATGTGTCACACAACCCCAAGACGTCTCATCAAGAATACTCCACAAAGAAGCTGCACCAAGAAGCCCTAAACCCAGAACCAAGAACATTGCTCCATTGCCATCAAGAGAGAAGAAAAATGCCTCCACACATTGTGTGTATAATGAACTCCAAGTCTCTCCAATATAAAGGTGTCATTGGGGTTGTGTGACACATCTCTTATACATGTGGGATAAAACAGGCCGACCTTGCACATGTGGAATAAATTCAAAATACCAGTTCTGCTCATCCGATCAAGATGATCTTTAGATCGATCTTACACCTCTCCGAAAGAGGAACCCAATAAAAATATTGGCATCATCATCTGAGCATCACATCATGGAGTTTTGGACCTAGTTTTCCAAAATTAGCAATCCCTCTCAACTAGGGAGAACTCCATCCACCAGTGCCATCCAAACATCGTGCGTCATCCCGCTGTAACTTGCTTTGTTGACTTCTTTATTTCAGAACAGAAGTGGGTCAGTCACCAAGACATCATTCCCAGCTGATAGATTCAGCCCAGAGGTCTGAAACCTCTATAGGATTCACAAAGAGTCTCATACCAACCCGAAGTTGGTTTACCTGATCCGAAGTCAGTTGAAGGTCTGAAACCTCACTAGGACTCAAGAGAGTCATATAGTAACCCGAAGTTAGTTTCACTGACCCAAAGTCAGTTGGAGGTCTGAAACCTCACTAGGACTCAAGAGAGTCATATACTAACCCGAAGTTAGTTTCACTAACCTGAAGTTAGTTTCACTGACCCGAAGTCAGTTGGAGGTCCAAAACCTCACTAGGACTCAAGAGAGTCATATACTAACCCAAAGTTAGTTTCACTGACCCGAAGTCAGTTGGAGGTCTGAAACCTCACCATACTTGATCCCAGATCAAGTGGTTAGACCGTGCCATCCTAGACATAGAGAGTACGGAAATCTCCAATGCGTCCATCGGTTTTGCTATGGTCTCTATTCACATTTCCCACCTCATTGGCCAAATGAGAGGTACTTCCCATGAGTCCAAAACTCCATGGGTAGGATGCATACGGGGCACAGATCAGAGAGAGATAAACCAACTCAATATCATCACGATGGGGTGGAAGCACACCAACTAGGTTTGGCAAGCCTAGCCCTGTGGTTGCTTTATAGCACCAAGAAGCTATCCCCAAAGTCCCCCTGTGTTGTGTAACCAGCTCCAAAAATAGAAGAAAAGAGATATGAACGCCTTAGAAATAAGCCACTTCGAGGGGGCAACCTCCAATACATTACATAAATGAACAATTCTTGGCTGATACAATTTACAAAACCTCCTTTCTATATATAGGAGTCCATGGGGCCATAATGTAATCGTAGTGGGCCACAATGTAATCCTAGCCGACCTAACAATAATAATTTAAGGGCACAATAATAACAAAATGGGGGTTACAAGGGTTCAATAATAACAATAAGGGGGTTAAACTAACCATAATAAGGGACTATACTAGTGATATAGGGACCTAACATGTCCCTCTCCTTCAAAAAAGTGTTGTCCTCAACACTTGAGTAGCTCCAGGTGCTTCTGTATAAAATTCTCATCCTCCCATGTAGAATCTTCAGTGGGTAAGTTCTTCCACTTGATGAGATACTCTGAAATTGACCGATTCCGTAGCTGTCGAGTTCTTGTTTCCATGACCACTTCAGGTTTCAATATTATTTTTCCTCATCAAGTTCTCCGGCAATATTGTTTTAACCGGAAGATTTTCATACCAATAACCTTCTTTTAAGCATAAAAACATAGTGTTTAGATGTACTGCGGAATAGCTGGGTGAAGCCCCAATTTGTATGCCATAGTACCAATCTTTTGCAACACCTTGTAAGGACCATAGTACTTTGGCGATAATTTATTATCCTTCTTAGCTTGCTTGAGGGACATTTGTTTATATGGTTGTAGCCGTAAAATACCCAATCTCCTACATCAAAACTTCTCTCGCTGCGATGTTGATCTGCCTGTTGTTTCATTCGATTTTGTGCCAAATTCAGGTTATCCTTTAAGAGTTGGAGAACTTCTTGCTGATGCTCGATGTGATCTTCCACTGCTTGAACCTTCGAATTTTCTCTTAAATATGATGTGATGGATGGTGGATGATATCCATAAAGTGCCATAAATGGGGTCATTTTAGAATCCAATACTGATATCTATTCTACAATATTCCCTTGGAATCAATTCAACTTGATTCTTCAAACAAGACTTATGCAATTCGGAAAAAAATACACACCTTTTACTTGCTTTTTAGGAGCTCTGTATTGAAATTGAATTATCTCTGTAATTGAGAATCTTCAATATCTGAAATTCACTGCTGTAGTAGCCTTCTAAACTGTCTTTCAAATGCCACAGATATGATCTGATTTGGATTCTTCAAGACAAATTTATTTCCAATCTCCCACAATGACCCAATTTTGGACTGATTCAGTAGAGCGAACTTGTACGGCTTGCCACATGTCACTGTTTCGTCCTTCGTCTCTGAAATTGATAGCCACGAAACTGCGGTCCGTGTACTTGCAAACACTTTTTACGGCACTCCAATCCGATGCCCAAAGAGAGAGTTATTGAACTTTTCCCACGATCACCTCTTTGAGATGAAATTCGGGAGCCTGAAAAAGCACTACCTTCCACAGATCATATCTCAAAAAATATTGTGAACCAAGATCTGAAATTTTTTGACGAATTTCTTCAGGATTTCAGCGTCGCACCATATAAATTTCAGATTCTGAACCTTCGTAGAAATTTTTTTATAGCGCAAATGCCACGATGACTTGTTTAGGAGCCTGAAAAAAGACCTAACTTCCACAGATCATATCTCCGAAAATATTGCGAACCAAGCTCTGAAATTTTTAGACAAACTTCCTCAAGATTTCAGCTTCGCACCCTAAAAATTTCAGCTTCTGAAGCTTCATAGAAAAAAAGTTATAGCGAAAATGCTACGATGACCTGTTTGGAGCAGCGAAACCCTAGAATCCAAAGCCTCTGATACCAAATGTTGTGTAACCAGCTCCAAAAATAGAAGAAAAGAGATATGAACGCCTTAGAAATAAGCCACTTCGAGGGGGCAACCTCCAATACATTACATAAAATGAACAATTCTTGGATGATACAATTTACAAAACCTCCTTTCTATATATAGGAGTCCATGGGGCCATAATGTAATCCTAGTGGGCCACAATGTAATCCTAGCCGACCTAACAATAATTTAAGGGCACAATAATAACAAAATGGGGGTTACAAGGGTTCAATAATAACAATAAGGGGGTTAAACTAACCATAATAAGGGACTATACTAGTGATATAGGGACCTAACACCCTGGAGCTCCCAGAGCTCATCGTCCAATAGGACCCTCCAAATAGGGTCGTTCCACAATTCCAAGATTCTCACGGAAGGTTAGGAACATGACCTTCCCCAAGGGCATTGTGAGAATATCCGTGACCTACTCATCAATTCCTATATGATCAAGCCTTACGGGGCCTCCCTGTACCATATCCCGGATAAAGTGGTACCAACCATCAACATGCTTGGATCAATCATGGAACCCGGGATTCTATGACAAACGAATCCCCCTTTGGTTATCACAAAGGATAACAGTGGCATCTAGCACATGCTCGAACAGCTCACTAAAGAGCTTTCGCAACCAAGTGACTTCACAATAGACCATACATGTTGCAATGTATTCGGCCTCAGCGGTGCTCAAGGCTACCGACTTCAGATTCCTGCCCGAAGCAGATCTACGTGTGAAGCAGCATCCAGATGTGCTCTTGCGATCGACCACACTGCCAACCCAATCAACATCAGTATATCCATGGAGTGTCATGCTCCCAACAGTGTATCTCAGCCCATGGTCTATCGTGCCCCAAAGATAGCTCAAGAGTTTCATGGCACCAACCCAGTGAATGTTATGATGATCAACCATGTGTTGACTCAAAGTGTTCACTGCACAACATACGTCCAAACGAATGTTCCCTAAGAACATCAGGGCCCCTACGAGTTAACGTTACTTAGTGGGATTTGCTAGCACGGGCCCAACAGCACTGTTACTCAAATTCTTAAAGTTGAGCCCCATCGATGTCGACACGGACTTACAGTCCACCATACCAAATCTTTCCAGAAGCTTCACAATGTATTTTCCTTGAGAAAGGAAAATCTTGCCAGGTCTCTGCCAAACCTCCAGGCCTAGGAATTAATGCATTAGTCCTAGGTCCTTCATCTCGAACTTAGCAGCAAGCTCCCTCTTGCACTGATGAATGAGAGGGTTAGCACTTGTCAGGAAGAGGTCGTCCACATACAGCACCAGAATGAGAGACTTTTCTCTATCAACCTTGAAGTAAAGGTTTGAATCAACATTACTACGAGTGAAGCCCAGCTTCATCAAGTAGCTATATATCCTCTCGTACCAAGCTCTGGGTGCTTGCTTCAACCCATAGAGGGCTTTCTTCAACCTGTAGACATGGGTGTCCCGATCCTGGACTTCGAACCCCAGAGGTTGCTCCACATACACCTCTTTCTTTATTGCACTAGGCTACTTTCTGCAAACCAAGGCTAGTTTTTGGTGATTATACTGATGACCAGAGCGTCAATAGGAGCCTCATTGCTCCATCCAGCAGCACATAGATAAATATTGTTCTTCAAGATCATAGAAGCACTCTAGCAGTCCTCAACTTTTTGCATATCTTGATGAAGAAGATACAGATCTTACTCCCTCTTACCCAAGGAGATCACAAGCCTAAACTAGACTTTCCAGGGAGCTTAGTGCTTATCAGATAACTTACTTATCATGAGATCTGTTTACTCAAACATGCCTTAAAACATAAATGTCCTTTCATGTATTATATGATGGGTTCTCGGTATCATCATCTGCAATATACAATGATGGTTCACACAGATGGCTTGCTGAAGAACTTCAATAGAGTGGCTTCATAGTAAGTCATGCTTGCTGTTTTATAAATACTGTTTCATTAGTACTTCCAGAGTAACAAACTTCAGTCTTTGACTTGTTCGTAGAGGAACTTTCCAACCAACAATGATCTTAATGAGCAGCTATCCGATATATAATGCTTATCCTTAAATTGACTTAATGTCTTAGTATCAAGGCATAGGTGTTGACTATGATTGGTTCAACAACTTCTTGATCTTAGAAACAGATCGAGGTTATTCATCAACCCTTTCTAGCATAGGTAAATGAGAGGACCCTTTTTTTGATGGATTAATATCTGAACTTAAAACATTATAGTTCCTTCTGAAGCCTTGCGTTGGGTAATCACCATGAGCTGCCATATCCATGAAGATCCTTTCTTCACCAAGATGTCACAGATTTTTATTGCATATTCATCAAGGCACTTCTGCTGACAAGGGTAGTTACATAGAGTTGTATCACAGAGTTATGTATTTCTGCTCCAAGCTCTTCTTGAAAGCTTCAAGTGTTGCAATTCCTTTTACTGGCTAAACCCTGTAGCTTCTTCATTCAAAAGATATCTAAAATAAATTTGATCTGTCTTGTTGACAACTTCAATTGTGAACAAGACTATCAACATATCATCATAGCTGATATATATAGAAATGAAGGAGCCAAGAATGTTTGCTTGACTAATAACTTCAGATCTTCATACTTAATTTGAGCTATCTTTCTGCTGCCTTGAATTTCCTCTTAGGATCAATGATTTTCAATCTTTACCAAATAGTTATGTGGATCATTGTAAGAGCGTAATCATGGATCATGTTTTTTTGGGCTTCTTCCATTCTTCTTTGATTTTCGATGGCACCAAAAACATGCTCACAATAGCATTGTGGTATATCTTATCATCACAGCACGGAGTCCAAAATATGCAAAGGAGATCCTGAAGAATACAATTTGAATTGCAGGAATGTCGAGAGGGTTTAATGGAAGATTCACATCTTCATCTTTATCGTCATAGCTAAAATATCTGGTCATATGCTGCAACCAACACTGCTCCAAAAGACTTCTGTCAAGGATACATTTGCATCACTGCCACTGTCCAATTTCAATTCAATGCACGATTCGAAGGCGTATAGAAGCTCATCATACAGGCAGCCATGGCAATTTGGTCATGCGGATCAAATGGAAAACCCGAGCACACCAATACCTCTCCTCTTGTTGAGTTCTCTTGATAAGGCCGCTGCTTTGCCTGTTGTTAAAGTTGTCAAGCAAACAGAATGGGGGTGAGCAATTTTTCACCCAACCCATAAGCACAAATGCACTTGGTCCTTCTACATCTGGCCACCCCATGAACAAATCATGACACCACAAGGACAAATTTACAGCACTTAGAAAACTGTGAACCAACTGGCAAACTATCCTCAAAGGTACGAATTCAATAGGGAATCCTTTCTTCATTGATGGTAGGGCCTCCCCAATCTCCAAGCGCTCCTCTGCTTTCCTGCACGGCACCTAAGGGAGTCCATTCACTATTATACAATCCCGCTACGATCTTGTACGCTAGCGGTGAGAGCGATGCTCCAGCATGAGCTACCCCAAGGGTAGCTTCGCCTGCAGGGTCTGCAGCGACAACACCGATGTCGTTGCTGGCCGAGCTCTTTGGTCAGCTCATGCAAAGGCGTTAAGGGAGGTCAGAGGCCACCATACATAGTACTACAAGCATGTTAGCGTGTGGGCTTTCGTTTCTTCACTTGGGCAGCGAAGACCCCTTTCATATGGTCAACAGTCAAACTTGGTCAAATCAAATTCGCTCAAACTTGATCAATTCACCCTCATTTCTGCTCCTTTCTGCAGCTACTTTAGAAGATATCTTGTGTGGTGATGAGTGATCAAAATGAGGATCAAAGCACATGCCAAATACATGAAGGGAGAAATGAGAGCCCAGAGGATTCTTATAGAATCCATAAAAGACTCTCTCATCTCATATGTATCAAAACTAGAAACTTCAAAAGAAATATATGACAAATTGGTGGAGTTGTTCTTTGTGAGTACTACAAGAGAAGTAATCTCTCTAAGGCAAGAACTATACAAGCTAAAGTTGTCAAGGGAGGAAGGAATAACTTCATATTTCATGAAGATCTCTGAAATACAAGATCAATTGCAAGAATTGGGAAAAGTTATGTCTG